>JAJJWX010003119.1:0-31173 GCA_023529315.1 Papaver bracteatum
TTCTTAATCATCCAAAATTCATGGCAGAAAGCACCCTTTCTTCCCTGCATTTCTTCATACCAAAACAGACCCAGACAAATCTCAGACAAAACACACTTGGTCTTCTTGGCAGTTAAATTGTTTGGCTGAAATTCTACAACCCCTATTAACCAAAGTATACGAACTGTTGTAGCCGGAAAAATAACTTGGTACAGAGGCGTTTACACTTCAAATGATACTGAACTTCGACTCAGTTTTTTGTTATAAAGGAGGAGGTTCCCCCTTAACGAGCTTCATTCTGTCTTTAGTGAACCTGTCAGATGAGTGTCCCTTATCCTCGTCTGGGCTCCCAGTTGAACTTGCCTACGAAATGATGAATTTACCCATTTTGCACCTATTGCTTCTTCTCTTTACAATGACTCCAAAATGCCTGTAAAAGCAAAACAAAGCGTAATATACAAAAATACAAGATAAATAACTAAGAGAAGCATAGAAAATCGATATTCAAAAGATGTATTTTAGGTTCCTATCACTCAAGAGTAGGAGACAAATAGACTTTTGAGTGCTAGATAAGTTTAAGTCTCCACATACCTTTTTGGTCGGATGAAGTTCCACTGGTTCCTTGATTAGTTCTTCGTCTTCGTAAGATAATCGTCATGGAGTCTGGAGATCAACTATACTTAACTATCCTAGACCGAGACTTAGTCATAAGTAAACTAGAAATCAAGACGTATAGTTTTGATCACTAATATTGACAAACATGCTTGAGATAGAAACGCATGCGATTTCGACCCGAGCAATGCTCTAACACCTTGGAATATTGGTTGATGTTAAAGGTATTTCTCACTGAACATGCTGGAGAAAATGGACTGCGGCTGGTCGTAAATGTTCCAGATTCTTTTCATAAACAAAGCTTTATTGTGATGGCTACTATTTAGGTTTGTTTAGCTTATTCCATCCTATTGGATAAAGCTTTTTAACAAATGAATCATGTCCCCAGAAAAAATTCCTAGCTATCCGATCAATTTTTGTATGCAAATGGGTAGGGAAAAGCTGGGTCTACATAAGGTGATTGCAGGGGCCAATTGCTTCAACGATTATGTTGTACCCCAACCCTCATGTGGAAATCAAGCTTAACTTTCAAATAGAAGTGTCGCTCTAAACCATACTGTGGTGGAATGAGGGCAACCAACAGGGGCCGATTTTTTAAGAGGAAAGTGACACCGATCCCACTCTATTTTCTCTCATGTTCATTATACCCGGTGGTAAAGTGCCTTGGCCTACTAATTTTCACCCTAACCTATGATAAACAAAGTTTTGTATTTAAAAAAAATTATGTATTTTTCTGTTATTTTACCATCATGATTAATTACCAATTAGATCGAATATAAAATTTTATCACTTGTGAAAGCAGCAAAGTTTTATGACCAAATGGATGATTGATAGTACGGCCTCATATATGTAAACAAAAACACAACAGATCAACGTGTTGATACAGAAATTATTGTATGTTGTTCCCCGGGGACGGGCCTAGTGAGGGGCTAACATATAGCCATGTTTGTACCCAAAATAACTTTTAGGTACTAAACACGATTGATTGGTGATGACCATGATGAATTAGGGTAAGAAAGCGAACCAAAGAAGAATAAATGAGACAAGAATTTAATGTGGTTCGAAGAGTGATGCCTACATCCACGGAGGAATCCCGTAGGGAAAGGCATTGTATTGATATGAGGTTTAAAATAATTATGGTTAGCTAACCTAGGATTCCATATCCCCATAGGGTTTAAGATACATGTATTTACATAGTTTATGTAACCCTAATTTTTATGTAAACTTGATGTGCAAGAAACTTGGGCAATAAGACGTGTGGAAGCTTCCAGAATTTTCTATACGGGATGGACGGGCTTGATTAGCGGGCTCTCCGTCTATTTTATAGACCGTACAAACATTTCCCCCTCTTAACCCCCAACTTGTTCAAGGTTAAGAAGTTTATATTTCGTCTAGTTTCTGGTTCACCAAACCGATTCAACAAAACTAAGCTCACGAGTAACCTCCACATGTCACCGGTCCAACCAGGTTCAGTAACTAATATGGTCCAACCGATCTGAAGATGGTCCACTCGGTCTAGATAATTCTGTTAGAGCACTGCTCGGTCGAACTCGCAAGCGTTGCTATCTCAAGCTTGTTTTTCAATGTTAGTGATCAAAACTATAAGTCTTGATTTATAGTCTACTTATAGTGATGTCTCAGACTAGGATAGATTGTATAGTTGAGCATTAGACTTCACGGCGTTCATTAGTTGAAGATGAAGAACTACTAAGGCGAGCCTGTGGAACTTCATCAACAAAAGGTATGTGGAGACTAAAACTCATCTATCACTTGGAAAGTCTATTTCTACTCTATTATATTGATACAAAAGTTATATTACTATATAGTTGTCGATTATACACATTTGAGATTTCGAGTTGAGTTTAAGTCGCTTACATATTTATCGGAATATGTGTTGGTAAGATTTCGCATCAACCATTTTCATCTTATATTCTTGACGAAAGTCAAAAGATGATCATGTGAAAATCGCCGAGTAACATCTTACATTGTTTGTGTGATACAATCATTCGGTGTAGACTTGGAATGTTTCGTTATGATTATTTCAATAACTTGAAAATTTCTTTGATGCTAATAGTGTGTGAAAACGGCTATTGTCATCCTCTAAGAAAGTTTCAATGATTGAAATAAGAGTTTAGAATACTTAACCATCATTGGATTATAAACATAGTGTGCATTCTTGCATGTATGTGATCCATGACCGGAACTAAAGTATGCATACTTGTAGTTGTGAAATTTTGTGTACCAAGTACACATACCGGTATGCATAATTGCGTAAGGTATAGGTCCGGGAATTTCTCCTGGGATTTGAAAGTGTACTAAGTATGCGTACCCGTTTGCATACTAGCGAACCCAAACTCAGACCGGCTACTTAAGTATGTGTACCCGTTTGCATACTTGAGTGGTTAAATTTCTAAAATCGGTTGTCTCATGAACTAATACATTTATATATTAAGGAATGCATTCTTTGCAAACCGTGGCTATACTGTTCAGGAATTGATTCGATTGAATCAAACCGATTTTGCTTCAATTGTGTTCTTGTATACTTCTATGAGAATATAACAACTGAACAACTCTTTAACTAGTTTCATTTGAGTCATTTGAACTAGTTATGGTTAAGATGAATAAGGTTGATATGAGAGTGTTCAGATAGATAACCTCGGTTAACTACGGTTGACCCAACATGGTATACACGTTTAGGTACGGTTACTAAACCTAAATGAGGGTACATTTCATTTGTGTATAACAAGCTAAGTTCGATATAAAGGTTGAAATATATTAGCTTGAATCTGATCAGATTTTCATCTAACGGTGAATATTGAATGCTTTGTTACCAAGGCAACTTATATTACAAACCCTGATTTGAAAACTATATAAAGGGAAAACTAATCCCCACACTTCTTGTGTGATACTAGTTGTATAACCTAGAGTCGATTCTCTTTTAACCTTAGGTTTTTCACGAAACCATGTAGGCTAATGACTTAAAGACTTCATTGGGATTGTGAAGGCAGACCCCTCTATTTTCTCTGTAGTTGTGTGATCTGATCTTGTTGTTTCTATCGTGTTTGAGTATTATCTTCTTTAAGATTGGATCAATATTTAATCTGCGATACGCAAGATAAAAAGTAGTCACAAACATCTTCATATCATCATTTGTGATTCCACAATATCTTGTTTCACTACCATACGATTAAGATTATTGTGAGGTGATAGATATTTCTAGGATGTTCTTCGGTAATATAATTCCGGTATATCAATTGGTTCCTGTTCACCTTGATTTATCAAAAGAGGGAACAAAAATCGTAGGTATTTTTATGGGAAACAGATTTATCTATTCCTATAGACTTTTTTGTGTGAGACAGATTTGTATATCAAGTCTTCGGCTTTGGGTCGTAATCACTCTTGGTTGTGGGTGAGATCATCTAAGGGAATCAAGTGCATAGTATACTGCTGGGATCAGAGACGTAAGGAGCGCAAATGTACCTTGAATCAGTGTGATATTGATTATGGTTCAACTACAGTCCAGTCTAAACTTCATTGGTAGTAGTGTTAGAGTATTGCTCAGTCGAACTCGCATGCGTTTCTATCTCAAGCATGTTTGTCAATATTAGTGATCAAAACTATAAAGTTTTTGATTTCTAGTCTACTATAGCTAAGGTATCGGACTAGGATAGAAAGTGTAGTTGAGCTCAAGAACTCCATGGCGATCATCATACAAGACGAAGGACTACTCAAGGAACCAGTGGATCTTCATCGACTAAAAGGTATGTGGAGACTTGAACTTATCTATCACTCAAAAGTCTATCTACTCTATCTTCTATCTTGAGACAAAAGTCGTTTTGCTATATAGACTTAGATTATACACATGTGGATATTTTGATCTGAGTATATCTCGCTTATCTATTCCTCGAAATATGTGTTGGTAAAGCTTTCACTTTATCCAAGTTCATCTTTACCTATTGACGAAAGTCATGTTATGTTTAAATCATTTTGGAAATTGCTCTAACGAAAAATAGTTCGTGAATAACAACTATATAACGCCCTCTGAGAATGTTTCAATGATTGACATGATAGTTTAAACAATATAACCATTGGAGGATATAAGCATTGTTGTGGTAACACACACACACACACACACATATATATATATATATAAGTCCTTATTGCTTGAACTGAAGTTTACAAAATTTGTTGATCAAGTGAAACCGGAATAATACGTGAGCTCAGTCCGCAAACTTAGCATACAAACTCAGTCCGCAAACTTATGAAGTTCTCAAATCCGAGAATTTCTGCTGGAGTTTGTGAACTCCGTATGGGAACTTAAGTCTGTGAACTTGAGTAGGTTATGTCTAAAAACGATATTTGTGAACTTATCTTAATAAACTAAGGAATGTTATTACAAACTGTGGCTTTATAGTTCATGAATCGATTTGAGTGAATCACGTTGTTTTTGATTCAATGTGTCTTGTGTAGTACATGAGATTTCCTTGCAATTGAACAACTCTCTAACTAGTTCATTTGAGTCATTTGGACTAGTTATAGTGAAGAAGAATATGGTTGATATGAAAGTTATCATATGGCTAACCATTTGGTTAACTATTGTTGAACCAACTAATGTACAAGTTTGGGTACGGTTACACAAACATAAAAACATCAATTACATGTGTGTATGAAAAGCTATGTTTTTTATCTAACGGTTGATAAATATTAGCTTGAATCTAATCAGGTTTTCATCCAATGGTGAATATTTAATGCTTTGTTACTAAGCTAACATTGATTGCCTGATTTGAAGACTATATAAGGGAGAACTCTAGCAACTGGGAAACCTAATCCCCGCATATTCTTTGTGATACTAGTTGTTCTAAGCTAGAGTCGATTCTCCTTTAACCTTTGGTTTTCTTCTTCTAAAACCAGGTTAACGACTTAAAGACTTCATTGGGATTGTGAAGCCAGACCGATATTACTTTTATCGTAGTTGTGTGATATGATCTTGCTGTTTCTATCATATGAGTATAATTAGAATAATTGGCTTGATATTTCTATCTCCGATAGGCAAGATATAAAAGTAGTCACAAACACTTCGTCTCATCGTTTATGATTCCTCAATAATCTTCTTCGCTATGTCGATTAAGTTTATTTTGAGGTGATTGATAAAGCTGTGTTGTTCTTCGGGAATATAAGTCTGGTTTTATCAATTGGTTCTTATTCACCTTGATTTATCAAAAGACTGAACAAAACTCATAGGTTTATTTGTGGGAGACGAATTTATCTATCCTTGTAGACTTTTCTGTGTGATACTTATTTGTTTATTAAAGTCTTCGACTTTGGGTCGTAGCAACTCTTGGTTGTGGGTGAGATCAGCTAAGGGAATCAAGTACGTAGTATCCTGCTAGGATCATAGGCGTATGAGCATAACTGTACCTTGGATCAGTGTGAGATTGGTTGGGGTTCAAATACAGTCCAGACCGAAGTTACCTTGGAGTAGGCTAGTGTCTGTAGCGGGTTAATACAGTGTATGTTTAATCTGGACTAGGTCCCGGGGTTTTTATGTATTTGCGGTTTCCTCGTTAACAAAATTCTGGTGTCTGCGTTATTTTTCTTCTGTGTTATATTTTGTTATATAATTGTAATAATACAAGTTGTGCGTTGTTCAATCAATTGGAATATCTGACCTTTTAGGTTGTTGATTTAAATTAATTGACATTTGGATATTGGTCTTTGGTACCATCCAAGTTATCTCTCTTTGATAAAGACTCACAAATTCTATTTGCTTGAGTATGGATCAAATTGAGAGATTGAGATAATAACTCCTTGAGATATTTTTATCTAGATTGAGTCTGACTGTCTTGTTGATTCTCTATTAAATTAACTCAGAGTTTGTCCATACAGATTGATAATATTGGGTGTGGTTGTTAGACCCCCGATTTTTCAATTGGTATCAGAGCACGCAAACACGTTCAAGATCTTACAAGTCTGTGTTTGTGGAAATATGAGTTTGAGGACAAGATCTCTTTTGCGCATACCAAAATGTCTCATAAATCTTTTGATTATGTCAAGTGTCTTAGAAAAACCTCAAAGGATTATTCCTTAGTAGATTCTTCTGAATCCCGAGGTAGAAAGAATGTCAAATCTGATAATGACATTTCTTCCTCTCATGAGGCATGTGATACTCTGGAAAAAGCTGAAAAGGAGCTCACCAGAATTTCAAAACATACAGCTGAAATTATTGATATTGAAGATCATGATCAACTAATTGATGAATTTGAGAAGTCTCTTGATCGAGAACGTGATCTCTATAACATCATTGATTCCTTCTCTAAGAATATTGATAAACTTCTCCAAGTAACTATTCTAAAACATGAAAAGATTAGTGCTCTTGAGGAGATTGTTAAGGAAGACTCAATTAGAGAAAATCGTTTGATCGAGACTCATTCATCAGATCTCAACAGACTTCGTGTTGAAAATAGAAACTGAGTGCATCTCTTACTCTAGCCCATGAACAGTGTAAATCCTTGAAAAAGGAAAACTCTGTCTTAAGGAGAAAATCTTCTGTACAAACTAATTCTCATGAATTACAGCACATGAAAAAATGTTCTCCAGAAGAAGATTGTGTCAAGAAATGTTTACATAACTTGCAATCTTCTCATATGGCTATGAAGAGAAAACAGGTGTCAATTATTGCTTCTCCTCCATGAACCTGTACTTTTTGTGGGAAAAAGAATCACTATGCTATCCATTGTTTTGCAAGAAGGAAACAATTTCTAAGCTTCATAATTTGCTTCTCTTCACTATTAATGGAACAAAAAGTCAGTCGACTAATGCAGCGAATCGTATGCCCACAAGAAACCAGAAACCATATAAGAATTATATATATTCTATAGATCATCACAGGGCTCAAGTGCATTCTGGCATAAATTCTTGTGTTGCTAAAGAAAGCATTTCTTATACTTATAAGAATGTTTCTGGTAAATCTAAGTCTAGAAAATAGATTCCTATATATTCTGATCCTCTTGAACTAATTGCAAGAGGTCCCAAACTTAGTCCTCAGAGAAAGCCATATGATGGATTTGTTAATCACGCCATGTCTTATCCTTCAGGGATGAAAGTCAACCGAAGAAAAGCGAAGAAAACAAAGATCAAATAGTCAGATGATATATACAACTCTTTTCTCGATGATCATAGTGGAATTAATTTCCATTTTACTACCTGACTCCAGGTATTTGTTTCCTTGCTTCTAACTTGAGAGGTGCAAGAAAATTAATTAGGAAATACCCAAGAATGTTGAATATTATTTCTGTTTGAGTTTTTATTGACATTCCACGAACGTCTGTGTCCTCCAAGGGTTTTTCAGAACTAGAGTTTCTTACTCCTGTTCACAAATTTTCGGTTCCCAAATTTTTTATGGAGAACTCTGCAAGATCTCTAGAGATTGTGCATCTTGATATGGAGGAAGACAATCGGGAACGTGAGTCAATTCAGGAGCTGTTTCTGAAGAATATGCTTGAAAAAAAGGATCACAACTCATGGATTAATGATTCTGTCAAGGATTTAACTTGTTTTCAGAATGATTCAAAGGTCGAGTTTGCAAATCTTCAATTGCAAATAAACCAACTTCTAAATGGTCAGACCAGAATTCTTGCTAATCAAAATATTCTGATACGGAATCAAAATAATCTCATCATGGACTGTGCTAAAGCTAGACAACTTTCTCGGGTGGTTGATCGCAAAGTTAGTGTTCTAACTCACGAACATGGTGTGTCTACAGTCAAGAGAATCAAGGAAATCAGCGATACATTCTTTGATGGTTTCATTGAAAGATACGAGGTTCTTAATGAACTCTGATTTATGTTTGCCTTGTAAATCTTCTATTTTTCTTGTTTTTTTAGAAGAATAACTAGTGTTTGGAATAGCCATTATTGTGATTACACATATCTATGTCCAAAGTTTTCATCTTCTTGTTTTTAGATTTATTGGTTTAAATTCTAAACTTGTTTGGAAGATGATTTTTGCATTATTAATCTTTTTGATTTCATATATTGCAATATTGTTATGGGATATGTGTGTTTACTTCCGTGAACTTGATTGTCCCATATTTTGTCAAAAGTAAAGTCGTTTGTGAATTGATATGCAAGTATTGATAAAAGAATGAATAGACTTTTGACAAACACAAAAGTTAAGCCTATATTGTCAAGTTTTGGTAGAAGATAGGTTAAAATCTTTTGTGATTTAAGGATTATGTCTATTGTATTTCATTGTGTAAATGGTGATGGAAAATATAATGAATCCTTGCTTATTCCACAATATAAGGTCGATCTCAGATCCAAAAATTTTGTGTAAATACTGTGTTGTTCCATGAAGTGTCTTATGTTGAGCACTAAAACAACAAAAGTTGATTGCTTTTGTGATTAGCTTAGTTGTTGTTCCATAAGTTACTTTATGTTGAACATGTTAAACTAAATTAATCATCTTGTGTGGTTATTTAGTTAGCACTCCATAAGTTTTCTTATGTTTGAGCATTTCTTTGACTGGGTTGGTTATTCATGATTAACTTAGTCATTGCTCCATAGATTTTTCTTATGTTGAGTGTGACCAATTAAATTGATTAATATTGTAATGAGTTTGGTTGAGTATGGCAATTAGATTATTTGCGAGTCTTTCTTGTGATTAATCTAATTAATTTCTTAAGTCTCCATAAGTTTACTTGTGTTGAGCATATTTAGTCAAACTAATCATGGTTCGCTTACGGTTAATTTGATTGATTTTTTTTTTTTTTTGATTCCAAATTCATACTTGTATGATATTTGTTGAGTCCAAAAAGATATCCTTCGTTTCTTGTAGTTGCAGGATTTCCTACACTACACCCTTGTTAAGATTTTGCTATAATCAACTCATAATTGAAGATGAAAAACGACACTTTATTATTTTGGTTTCAGAATTGTTTACAGAAATGGAAGAATTCAAGATTACAACTATTCTCTTGAAGCTTTCTCTCTCCTCAAGACTTTCTTAACTCTCAAAAATACATCATCCTTTTATGGACACATTGGGTCTATATTTATAGGGTAGTTACATAATGGATGACAGCTAAGTTTTCATCTTATTTCGGGTTGATTCTGCGATTGTACCGCGGTAATTGCAATGTTAAATCTTGCAAATTTTGTAACCATCGCAGAACAAACATGTTTTTCTCAAGTTTTCTTCAATCGTCAGTTATTATGTCACTCTTTTGAAGGCTTTTGTGACACTTCGTGAAGTGTTGATATAAAATCTTTCGGTGATGATCGCTGGGAAGTGTTGTTAATCTCGCAGAGAATAGATGTAGCGATATTATGGTCCTACATCTTTCCTCTTCTCATGTCTTTTCTGCGAAGAATAGAAGATCATGAGAACTTTAAAATGCCACAACTACTTATCTCTTCATTAATATTTCTTCTGACACGTTTTTGTATCCTTCGCCAGCTGTTTTTTACATATTTTTTCTTCTAATGAATTTACGACACGTCCTCTCTAACCGCTGCGATCTGACCATTCATGTCTTTTTGTAACATTTATTACATTCACCTTCTTCGAGAAATTTCTTCTTCTATTAATACTCCTTTCATTCTTTTCTTTTCCTCTTTTTACTTTCTTCTTCTTTCTCTGCGTAACTTCTCTGTAAGTTTACTGTTCTTCCGTAAATTGCGCGTCTGTCATCACTGTGATTTCTTTCTTATTTTTCAACCTTTTCTTTCATTCCCATACTCAAAAATGGTTGTTGTTGGTGCTAAAAACTTGACTGCTTTTAATGAGATGCGAGAAAAGCTCAAAAGCAAAGGTTTTACCTTGTCTACAATTCCAGGTCAAAGCCCTAAATATAAACTTTCTCTCAAACTTTTTTCTGATCATCAATGCTCTCGCCATAAAATCATAGTATCGCTAGGTCAACTTGAAGCTGGTCTTCCCCTTCCTCTCTATGACCCAGAATTACCATTATTCTATCAAATAATATCTGACGAGAGGTTCTCGCGAGCGATATAACAATTAGGTGGAGATTGTATTAGATTGCTGCTTGAATATGCTTCTCGCGGTGCTGATAAAGGATCTCGCTATCCTGAAGCTGTGAAGAATCCTCAATTTAAAGATGTTCCCATTGTCTCTGTAGATTATACTGTGGAGAATTTCTTCCAAAATTACAAGATAGTTCCTATGAAGAGGGATAGCACTTGCTGGGTTGTCCGCTTGAAGAAAGAAAAGACCGCTGATGATAAGGCTCTTATGTTAGACATTGATTGGCATACACCTACTAATCAAGGCCCTCGACATTCTAGCGATGACAAGTGGTTCATTTTTCCATTATGTCTTGAAGGTCCTTATATATCTGGTTCTCTCCCATTACCTGCGAATCTCTCAGAGTATGAGCCATGGGTCTTCAACTGGACTGAAAGATCTAAAGAAGTATATCCTCTCAACTTTTTGCATTATTACTGTTCATTATCTTCTTCATGTTTTTATATTCTCGCTAATTATTTTGATCTTTCTCAGATTGATAGAATGAAGCTCAGCTACCAAAATTTTAGGAAACCTAGCACTTTCTTAGCTCTCAAATATTTCACGGATGAAGTAAGAAATATTTCCTCATAAATTTTAACAATATATTGTTGCCCCTATTTCTTATCTTCATCTGTGCTCACAGGAAATCGAAGAACTAGAACCAATAAAACCCGTGAGAACTAAAGAGAAATCTTTAAAGGATAAATCTACTGTTCCTCCCAAAGGGAAGTCTTCTGCCTCTCGTGGTGAAGAATCTGGCGATCAGGATAAATCTATTGTTCCTCCCAAAGGGAGGTCTTCTGCCCCTCACGATGAAGAATCTGGCGATCCACCTTTGAAGAAAAGGAAGACCCGGCCTTCTTCTGCTTCAACTCCTCAACTCATTCCATAAAATCCAAGTGTTGCTTTTGATAAGGAAAATAATGATGAGGATTTCAATGATAACAGCTTCCCTTCTATAAAGAATTCTTCTTCTTCTGATTCTTCGATGGCTCATTTATCCAAAAAAATTGGCAAGAATATGTTCGGTATCCCAAATGAGTATGGAGATGAAGCTATTAATGAAATATCTCAGTCCCTCGCCATAGTATGCGATGCTCCCATTCTAGATGACAGTGATATCCTTCGCGGGGTTTCAAGATCGCTGACTCCAAGTCTTTTAAATTCACTTGGAATCATGGTATGTTTCTACTTGTTCATCTTTTTTGTATCTATTGATATTTTTGTCGGACATTGATTTATATAGTTCTATCGCAGGTTGGAAGAGCTGCTGTTGCTGTTGCTTCTGATTTAGACAATAGGCATATCATTTATGAAAAGAAAGCTGCTAATCTTCACCAAGATAAAGAAAAATTAGAATCTAAAGTTGCTGAGCTTCGCAAGAAGAATAAACAGTTAGAGGCTGAAGCTTTAGTTGATAAGCAAAAGATCTCTGATCTTGACAAAGTTAACCAGCAGCTCTATGGTATAATTTATTTCCCTTCTCTCTTAATTCTTCTCACCCTATCGCAGCTGTAGGAGCGTAATATCACAGCAAATGATAACTTACGAAATTATGGAGAGAAAATACATTTTGCGAGTATAGAATATTTTGCGAAGATAAAGAAATCACGAAGAACGTTTTACGAGTAAAGGAAGTTCGTGAAGTAAATTTGCGAAGGTTCGTATGATGATTCTTTGATCCGAAATTAAGGGAAAGATTAGTTGTTATCCAATGTGTAAAATCATATAAATAGCCATTTAGGCATGAGAGGAAAAGGAGAGACACATTTTGAGAGAGGGGATGATTTTAGGGAGGAGAGAGAAAATTTTAGAGAGGGATTTATTTTCTTTATCATCTTCTTCCCCAAAATTCTAGAGCTCCAAATATTCATTAATGGAGTCTCAATTGTAAAATCATGTAATCACATACAATCACTAGTGAAGCACCGTGGATGTAGATCACATTGATCGAACCACGTAAAAATCTTTGTGTCTCTTTATAATTTTAGTACCTTAATTCTTAGTTTCATATCAAATTAATTAGGTTTAGGAATAATTTTAATGGATTCTAATGAGGGTGTAGTTGTGAGATAATCCGCAACTACATAATTGGTGCTAGAAACAGGGAAAGATTAAATGGATTTATCCTTCCTGTAACTTGCGGGATCAACCATTTCGTTTAATAATTGGTCATCTTCTCTCTCTACTATTTTTCTCTTTTCTCTACTATTTTTTTAGTTCAATATCATCTTCAGGGAGATGTTATGGTTCATCGTTTACAAATTCGTCATCGGCTAATTCAAGCCTTTCGTCCGGTTTTGCATCGTCTAGTTCGAATTTCACATCTCGATCTAGTATTTTTTCCAGGGATCAGCTTCACTAACTCGTGTGAGTTCATTTGGATCTATACAAGGATCTCCATCTGTTCATTTCTCAATGGCTGATCATTCAATTCCACCGAGTCGATCAATTACAGCTTCAACTTGTGAAAACTACAAGTAATTGATTAAACGTTCCGTCGTCGACCAAGAAAGAATGTATGTGTTCGTTGAAAACTCATCCAGGAAGATAAGTCAAATTCACGAAGAAAGATGAAGTTATGTACTTCTCAAAATGATTATACGTCCCAACTTGGAGTATACGAAGTCCAGTATACAACTACTTGGAGTGTATAATATATTACTCCACTTTAGTGTTACCACATTAAGTCTTACGAAGATGGTCCCATATACTTACGAATATGATCCCCATCAAAATTCTTATGAAGATGGTGCTTACGAAGATGGTCCCCATCAAAATTCTTTTCTGTCATATACTTACGAATATCATCTTCGTAGGGTCAATTCTTACGAACTTTCGCAGAAGCAGCATTTCTACTTTTACACTTCGCAAATATTCACTTTGCGAACGTTCGCAACACCAATACTTCGAAAATGTTCGTTTACTTCGCAAAAGTCCGCAAAACAGCAGAATTCTATTTCACAAGAGTGGGCTAGAATAATTGGTATGCTATGAGAACATGCAAGACGATTCTAGATTCGCAAGCAAATCACATACTTCGCAAGAGACAACAACGACTCACATAAAAGCTAAGTACCTCTTTCCTTAAACATTTTATTTGCTTACGAAAAATAAAAGATTTTTGATTTGATTTACAAAAAGCGATTCAATCACACAATTACAAAGATGATACAATTACAAAGATCTCAAGATTTCACAATTATAAAAGAAACCGAGAAAAACATCTCGCACAAATCAATTTATATATTTCTCTTGAAAAATTTACTTTATTTCCAATGATATGATATTCGACATGGAGAGTAGTAGCTGGCAAACCTTTATGGCGTATACTCGTAAAAGGAAAAGCACCTCAGTGCATCATATGAGGGGGTACCTATTAGGATCATTTCCATGGAAAAATATTTGTCAAGAGAGATGAAATAGATAATACAAAGGAAATCAAAACAAACAAAAAGATTTTGAAGTAGCATATAAATAAAAAATAAGAAATTTTGATAAAAGAAATGTTGAATACTAATCTAAATTTTTATTTGCATTACAGCATAGCATGAGGCAAATAATATGGAGTGAGAGTTCGCATGATGGGTTCGCAATATTTCTTACATTTAGAGGATTAAGTACTTCTTAAGGATACTTCATACTTCTTATATATTTCGAGGATTAAGTACTTCTTATACTTCTTCAAGGATACTTCATACTTCTTATACTTCAATGGTTGATACTTCTTATTTACTTCGCAACATTCCGGGACTTCGCAAAAGAATAGAGGCAAGTATATACTTTTCAAGACTAGTATTCTTTCGCTCGTTCCTTCATCAACAAAGATCAAAGATTACTACAACAACGGATTTTTTCTTAAAGATCTCTCTTCAAGCAATATTCAAGAAAAAAGAGGCAAGATGTAGGAGCGGAATATCACAGCAAATGATAACTTACGAAATTATGGAGAGAAAATACATTTTGCGAGTATAGAATATTTTGCGAAGATAAAGAAATCACGAAGAACGTTTTACGATTAAAGGAAGTTCGTGAAGTAAATTTGCGAAGGTTCGTATGATGATTCTTTGATCCGAAATTAAGGGAAAGATTAGTTGTTATCCAATGTGTAAAATCATATAAATAGCCATTTAGGCATGAGAGGAAAAGGAGAGACACATTTTGAGAGAGGGGATGATTTTAGGAGGAGAGAGAAAATTTTAGAGAGGGATTTATTTTCTTTATCATCTTCTTCCCCAAAATTCTAGAGCTCCAAATATTCATTAATGGAGTCTCAATTGTAAAATCATGTAATCACATACAATCACTAGTGAAGCACCGTGGATGTAGATCACATTGATCAAACCACGTAAAAATCTTTGTGTCTCTTTATAATTTTAGTACCTTAATTCTTAGTTTCATATCAAATTAATTAGGTTTAGGAATCATTTTAATGGATTCTAATGAGGGTGTAGTTGTGAGATAATACGCAACTACAACAGCTTATTCAAGCAACCATTTTTGGTATAATTTGCAGATATTTATGGTCTTACTGACGAGGCTACATTCTTCCAATCCTTCCCTGAGCCTGTATATGATAATACCCTTCTTGCTTGCCTTAATAATTATTTAAGTAACTTCTCAGATGATAGTATTAGATCTCTCTCTATTGATGAACTTAAATCCAAACTTAATCTCTTAAAAATTAAACATAGGTTCAATTTAAATTTAACCAACAAGTTTAAGAACCTTTATCTTAGTTCAAAGGAAGAAGTGAATAGATTAAGAAAAAGGAATAGTGATCTTATCGATGAGAAGGATCTTGCTGTTAAAAACGGCTCCAAGACCCTAGAAAACTTTCATAAAACTCTTCTTAATGTTCAAATGGAAAGAGATAGACTTATCCGTGAGAATGAAGATCTTCTTGCGAGGGAGACTCAAGTTCGATCTCGTCTCCTTATTAATAGCGATGATGAGTTTTCTTGGGCTGCGAAGATTCTTGATAACGCCAGAACTAATTTAGGTGTAGATGTTAGTCTTCATGCTGATCAAGCGGCTTTAATTAAAGACATGATTTCTGAAAGAGAAGGTTATCACTCTTATGATTTCCCTAAATTATTTCCTAATTGAATCATCCTTATATATATTAACTTTGTTATCTTTTGCTCACACCATCCGAAAAGAACTATCGTAAAAGATTTGATGAGTTAGAAGAAGAGAAAAGCCAACTCGCTGGAAATCTATCTTCTCGCAATGAAAAGTATTCTAGATTGAAGGATAAATTGAAAATCTCATCTTCAAATTTTAGTAATGCCCTTCTATGTGTTCGTAATGATGATGTTAAACTAGTCTGCGATGATCATGGTATTCCTCATTCTACGTACCCCGATCTTGCAAAGGAAATTCCAGCTGATTCCCCAAATTTAGTTATCTCTGATAGCGAAGCTGAGGAGTCTAGCGAAGATGATAATGATGAAGAATTATCTGGCGAGGAAGAGAAATCTGACCTAGATGGAGATAATGATGAAGAAGAAAAATCTGGTAATGAAGAGAAATCTGAAAAAGAAAAGAACTCTGATGAAGGTGGTGATTGGTCTACTTAGTCTTGTTTCTTCTCTTTTTCTTTGTTGTAAATTTTGTACATTTATTTCTTGCCTCTCGTAACATCACTGCGAGCTTCTCCAACTTGATGTGTAAACTTCTTATGCTTTTATCTGTAAGAATTAGAAAACAATTCCTTTTCTGCAACGTAATCAATCAATCATAATTATTATCCTTTAATTATTTGTATAGATGTATCATCTATGCAATTTTATCATATGGTGGATGAATAATAATTTCATCATTCTATGCATTCCCATAATTGCCTCTATTATTCATCTGCAATATGAAAAAATTAGACAGAGATTAGATATTAGTTGTGAATCAAATTAAATTTTCCTCAATATCGGCGATGTTATCGCTTGGAATAATTGTATAACTTTATGATTTCTGCGTAAAATCGCAAATCTCATAAATTCTGCGAGTACTATCGCAATAAATTTATGGTCTTATTATGCCTTCCTAATTAAAGGTCTTATTTTTCCATATCTTTTCTTTCTGCGACAAAATCGCAGGACGTCTTTACATTTGCATGTATTGACCCATTGATCTTGTCTTATCAATATTTTTTCAACATCTCTGCGAAAATATGATAAGTATAAACTCTCTTGCAAGAATTAAACCTTATGACATTGCCGTCGTGCGATGAAATCGCAGGACGTCTTTACACTTGTTAAATGTAAAAACCCATTGATCTCATCTTAACTTTTCTATTTTTGGCTTGTTGCCTTTGTATAACTTTCTTCACGCGACAATATGACATGCCTAAATGTTCTTGCGATCATAAAGCCCCATGACATTGCCGTCTTTAGACACTTATCAGCTCCCTAATGGAGGGTGCCGCCCTTATCTTCCCCCTGGTTGCCCCTTCAAGGAGGGCACATCGGCCATACAAGACTAGCTCCTCCCATCCAGATTTGCCAACAACCAACTATTTTCGCAGCCTCTTGTCCTTTATGCCTAGATGGCTTATAGTTACAAGACTGCACCCTAAGTGGGGTTTTCTTCAGACCGAGTGCATCATAGCCAAGACTTGCCAAGGATGGCCAGGGTAGTTTCGTACGCCCAGGGAACCCTTGACTCAACCGTGTACCTCGGCGCCTTGGTCATACTCTTCACTCCTTAGAAGAGGTCCTTAGTCGTCCAATCAGGGTATAACCTTATATAATTGGAAATCCAATATTCCTCTCCCGGATAGGTTTTCTTTAACCCCAACATCTGCATAACTCAGGTTCCAGCAGCGGCATAACCTTATCACTGAGTCATGTCAAGAGATACCCACTTATATGACACACTATTAGGTCTTACATTTGCCTCTTACGAAATTGTATTCGCGAACTAAGGTGCACGCCATAAAGGTTCGTCCCATTCTATTAATCTCTGCGAAATGTTTTTCGCGTTTCTCACGAGAATTGTAACTCTAATAAAATTTCATTTCTTTGATTTTCTTGTAAAATTTTGCAATTCTTTCAAACAGAGTACTTTTTCAATTGCATTTTCTTTAAACAAATTATGTGTAAGCTTCTTTAAATTTCATCATTTTACCTTTCTACTTACTATCTTCTGGTTCTGCTTTTCTGTAACGTTTTGATGTTTTTCTTTATCTGCGAGCTGCTCGCCATTATCTTCCTCTCGCTTCTCTATTGAATCAATCATTAATCTTTCACATCTCTGTCATTGCTTGATGTTGTACTTCCAATTGCTCTTCTTCTTAGCTCTTTCCTCGCAAGATTTTATATCAATCTCATAACATTTCTTGCTTTCTCCCCAATCTCCCTTAATAACTCCAACACCATTAGGATGAGGAAATTTAACACATTGGTGGAAAGTAGATGCTACACCTAATATCCCATGTAGCCAAGGTCGTCCAATCAGGGCATTGTAAGGTGATTCAATGTCAACAACATAGAACAAGATCTTGGAAGTTATCCCCTTTAATAGAATCCGCATTTCAATTTCCCCTTTGGGTTTATTGGCAGTACCATTAAAACCATAAATTTTATATGTTGATGGTATTAGATCTTCGTCTCTTCCACCCATGGTCTTGTAGGTATGATAAAATAATATGTCAACTGAGCTGCCTGTGTCTATTAGAACTCTATTGATAGCCCAAGAATCTTCATTTTCATCATCCTTTTCTTCATATTCTTCTTCTATTTGCTTGGGATTTATCTCTAATCTTACCATCAATGGATTATCATGATGCTCGCCAGGTTCTGGTACTTCTTGTGCAGTGAAAGATATAATTTGCTTCTGCCATTCTTCTAATGGCGAGGCTCTCGCGATATTCATTATCTCTCTTCCATCGGTGTCTCTCGCGAAGACTCTGCTTAGAACATTATCATGGAAATCCTCTATTGTTCTGTGTGAATGTACAATGGAATTACAAAACAAATTCTTTGCTTTAGCCCCAACTTCTATTACGAATGATTCTGCTCCTGTTACAGTATTTACCCTGCGAATTTCTGGTGCTGGAGGAAATCGCTGAGATTGTGGATGTCCTACTAAAAAGTGGTTTAGCTTTCCTTGGTCGATCATCCTTAAGATTATTCTCTTGACATTCATGCAATCATTTACTGTGTGACCATGAAAATGATGGTAAGGACAAAATTCTTGACTACAATTATTAGGATATGGTTCTTTTCCCATATTCCATGGAGATGGTATATTTTCCATCAAAATGATAACTTCCCAGATTTTTTCTATACTAGGATTTAGAGGAGGCATCTTAATTTATTCCCATATGATCTTATGATTTCCTTGGCTTCTGAAATTGTTTTGCCTCTGTCCACCATAACTTTCTTGCGGCTGATCAAGCCTTTGAATCTTATTATTCCCACCGCGATTGTAATAATTCTTCTCCCTTTCATATTCTTCCTGATCTCGACTGCCCATATCTACCAACTTCTGCTGGTTATCAGTCTCCACTTTCTCTTGTTGTGTTTGCGAGCTGCTCGCCACATTGTTAATCATTTTAGGAAGTAAACTCTCATTTGATGCTACTGAATTGGTATTCGCGATTGGATATGATTCCATCTCATTTTGTTTCTCCTCCAAAGCAATGTACTCTTCTTGTAGCTCTCGCAGTTTAGTCATAGTGATTGTATTCTTGACTCTGAAAATTTGTATATACAACAGAGTGGTCGCGAACATTGCATTTATATAAGACAAGATAAGATATCTCCCGTATACTCTTCCTGCCATCTCACTGCACATTGTCTTCCATTTTATGGTTAAATGTTTCAGACTCTCGCCAACCCTCTGTTTTAACCCAAACACATCTTCACTACCTGGACGCGGTGAATTATTGCTTATATATGCTCCCAGAAATATGGCTTGTAAATGATCAAAAGAAGTTATAGTATTTTTTGGCAATCCCTCAAACCATTTTAGCGCCTCGCCAGTTAAGATAGATGCAAAATACTTGCACAATACAGCATCATGATTCTCCCATTGCAGCATACACCTAACATAATCTTTAACATGTTGTACATCACAGGTAGTTCCATCAAAAATGCTGGTTAATGCTGGTAAGTTTCACTTTGGAGGTATTCCTCTTAATTGTACTTCTTGAGTGAATGGAGTCCTTGTAGCTTCTTCAATAGCTTTATCAAGTTGCCTTCTACCTCCTTCTCTTTTGTTATTTATTATTCCCCTCATCTCTGCTAATTCTCTTAAAATTTGCTCATTCGTCGTCGAATTTGGTTCCATCGGTCTTTTTAATGCAGCTTCCCTTCTCCTGCGTTCATGTACCTCTTGTATTGCGAGATTTTGTGTGTCTTCATCTACACCCACATTTCTTCTTCCGCGATCTTCTGCTTCACCTTCTTCTTGCAATCGCAGCTTAACTTCTCTGCGAATTTCTTCATTTCTCATAATTTTTATTCGCTGTCTTTCTATTCTCCTTTGTATTCTATCATACTCTTCCTGGATATTATTATTATAATGAATTTGCGTACGTCTCCTTTCTCGATTTTCATGGTTATTCTGTCGTACTGCCTCTTGGAATTCTTGTTCTTCTACCTCTGCCCTTAATCTTTCTCTTTCGCGAGCTAGTCGTGCTTGTTCAGCATAGTGTCTCTCAATTTCTTCCTCAATTATTCTTTGATTTCTTTGGATCTCTTGCCCATGTAATATCCTCCTACCCTCTTCTAGATTATATTCACCATTTTGGTTGTCTCTTCCCTCTTGATTTCTTTTGTTAAATCTATTATCCAAATTTTCTCCACGCGGATCATGGCGATCTTCTATTACCTTTTCTTCTCCATGACATTGTTCTTCATTTGGATTTTGCATTTCCTCCTGGATATTTCCTATATCATTTCTTATTGGAGAATTTTACCTTAATTCTTCTCTTAATGACCTTGAATTCGATCTAACAGTACTTCTTGACCTTCTAATTTGTAACCTCAAATTCTCCATTCTTAACTCGTGATTTTGTCTTGTTAAATTTGCACGTTCTTCCACCTATAATCTTCTTTCCTCTTGTATTCTTCGTCTTGGGGCTGTTTCATTTTCACCTTCTCCATGAATTAATCCTTCAATTACTCCTTGATTTCTTTCTTCTCTTCTTTCGTCTCTTAATTGTTGATCTTCTTCACCTTCTATCAAATCCGATCTCCAAGTATGCACACTCACTCTATCATAATCCACATTTCTATTTTGTATCGGTGTTTGTTGATTAGGTTGTGGAATTTGATCTTCTCCTTCAATCCTTGTTCTATTTCTTCTTGTTCTTATCCTTGAAGATTCTCCTAATTCATTTGTTTCTTCTCCTGCAAGTCTTTTACTCCTTCTTACAGTTGTTGGTGGTTCTGATGTATTTCTTCTTCTTCTAGACATTTCTTCAACTCTAACAATTTCTTCAAATCCTCAAACTGTAATTACAGATTTTTTAGCTTGATTCTCCCTATTTCGGGCGCCGAAATGTAGTTGCAGGATTTCCCACACTACACCCTTGTTAAGATTTTTCTATAATCAACTCATAATTGAAGATGAAAAACAACACTTTATTATTTTGGTTTCAGAAATATTTACAAAATGGAAGAATTCAAGATTACAACTATTCTCTTGAAGCTTTCTCTCTCCTCAAGACTTTCTTAACTCTCAAAAATACATCATCCTTTTCTGGACACATTGGGTCTATATTTATAGGGTAGTTACATAATGGATGACAGCTAAGTTTTCCTCTTATTTCGGGTTGATTCTGCAATTGTACCGCGATAATTGCAATGTTAAATCTCGCAAGTTTTGTAACCATCACAGAACAAACATGCTTTTCTCAAGTTTTCTTCAATCGTCAGTTATTATGTCACTCTTTTGAAGGCTTTTGTGACACTTCGTGAAGTGTTGATATAAAATCTTGCGGTGATGCTCGCTGGGAAGTGTTGTTAATCTCACAGAGAATAGATGTAGCGATATTATGGTCCTACATTTATTTTGAAATTAAGGTCGCTCTTGTTGTTCTTTCGGGAATGACATTTTATGGGGGAGAGTTCTTTTGAACTTGTGCTTAATTGCCAAATCTTTGTGGGGAGTGCGGCTGTGAAATATTATAGGGGTTATCTTGTATATTTATGAACTCCTTGATGAATGCATTTAGCTTCGGCTTTATGATTGCATCTAAACAAGATGATATACATTTACCTTTGGTCATGAAATGTCTCTTACGGAAATTTCATTAGGATCCAGTTCTTGTACCTTTGCCAATTTTATTGACAAAAATGGGGAGAATTAATATGTAGTTCACACTACAAATACAAATGGTTTTCGGATCATTATGTAAGGGGGAGTGGTTTCCATGTGAGATGGAGTATTGACTAAGGGGGAGTGATGTATCACCATAATATTTTTGTTAAAGTTGTGATACAATTGGACTTTGACGCTATGTAATGCTACTATGACACTGTATAACAATGATTGAGAACTCTTGTTTTATCATTGTTATAGCTATGGATTTTCAACAACGATGATGCTAAACTTACAACCTTTGGGATCATTGGATTACTTGGAAGTGATGAAGATTTCGAGTATTATTGAAGATTAGACGACATATGGAATAGGAGCTACAAAGTTTATTTATATATTTTTGTATTCCATATGTATTAATAGTTTTGACACTAAAGTTGACAAATGGGTAGATTGTTAGAGCATTGCTCGGTCGAACTCGCATGTGTTGCTATCTTAAGCATGTTAGTCAATATTAGTGATCAAAACTATAAAGTCTTTGATTTATAGTCTACTATAGCTAAGGTCTCGGACTAGGATAGAAAGTGTAGTTGAGCTCAAGAACTCCATGGGGATCATCATATAAGACGAAGGACTACTCAAGGAACCAGTGGATCTTCATCGACTAAAAGGTATGTGGAGACTTGAACTTATCTTGTAGGACCAGAATATCGCCACAATTATATTCACGAGAGATTAACGACACTTCTGCAAGCGGTACTGAAAAATATTCAACAACATTTCACGAGCGTCACAAAATAATTCAAATAATGACGAAGTTGACGATTGAAGAGGAATATTAGAAGAGTGTTGTTTCACGAGGATTACAAAAGTTGGCAAATATTAACATTGTAATTACCGCGATGAGATCGCAAAATTGATCCGAAAGAAGGGGAAAACTTAGCTGTCACCCACTATGTAATTTCCTATATAAAGGGTTCAAGTAAGTCCAGAAAGGGATGATGTATTTTTTAGAGTTGAGAGAGTCTTGAGGAGAGAGAAAGTTTTAGGAGAGAGAGATATTTTCAGAGAGACTTTTAGAGAGAGAAAATGTATTTTTCTTTATCATCTTCTTCCCCAAAACTAGATTTAGAACTCCATTAATGGAGATTATCAAATGTAAAATCAAATGTAAACTTTAACAATCATAGTAGAAAATCATGGATGTAGATAAAATTGATCGAACCATGTAAAAATCCGTGTGTCTATTTACAATTTTTAGAATTTTAATTATCAAATTAGTTTAGATTAAGAGATTATTATCAATATATTACAAGGGGTGTGTTGTGGGAAATCCTGAAACTACATTTTGGCGCCGACTAAGGGGATTGATAAAGAGAAATTAGCAATTATTGATGATGAATTCGATTGAATTTATGAGATACAGGGGAAAATATGGAAATTCTGGGAAAAGAACGATGAAGAACAACCAATACAATTTAAGAGAAATGTTTACAGAGAAAGAGGAGCAGAAAAAATTGGGAAGCAGGAGCAGATTGGAAGAAATCTTTATAGGAATCAAATAAAATAAATCAGCATCAATTAATTGTTTAAACATGACAATTTCTTTCTTATCTCTTTAATCATATTTTAATAATCTGGTTCTGGGAGATTTTGAATTTTTAAACGATCACACTTTGTTTTTCACAAAAATTGATGTTTAGTTGATATTTTGAGTTCAAAAGAGTTTTGATCATAAATTTACGTCCATAAACTTTGAATTTAATCATAATTTTGACAACTAATGTGAACATGATTTTTGTGATTGAAGTCAAAAATGAAAGAATAGATCATAACAAAAACATCGATTTTAATCACGATTTTGATTGTTTCATGAAAATATAATTTTGATCGTTTCTGCGAAGTACAGATTTACAGCTGTTGTTTTCAGAATCCATTTCATGAAAAATCAAATTTTTGCGAGAATACAATCGTTAGACTTCTGTTAATATATTTACTTTATCGACTGAATATGTTTTCTTGAGTTCAGATCTTAGAACAAATTAATTGATTACTCGCAGTGAGTTGGTGGCAAAGGAAAATTAACGAGAACGAAGAAAGGAAAATAATATTGCAAGAGGTAGAAGAAAAACGAATGATAGAGAGAGCAGACACATCAAAATTTAGTGGGGTAGCATCGTTGGCAGTAACAGGAACGAGCTTGCTCGCGAAATAAGAAGTTCACTTCGCAAATATATGTCACCACAACAACAAAATTAATGGAACATCAACGAGGGGAACATCCACCAAGGAAAAGTAAACTTGGATATTTCGTGGTCCTTACACACCACAACAAATGACGAGAAAGTGTGTTGTGGAAGTTTACATTTCGTGGTCCTTACATTTCGGCAATTTCATACTAATATCACCACAACAAATGACGAGAAAATCCAACAACATTTCACGAGTAATTAAGGGAGATTTTTCCATTTCGTGGTCCCATTTTTTGTATTGTTGCATATTCGCAAATGACGAGAGGAAGTGGGAGCCGGTGATACATTTGTTGACGAGAGGAAGTCAACATTTGTTAGCAATGTTACATCTATACTTCGCAAGGAATTGACTAGCGAGAAGATGAAGTCTAGTTTCAGCACGGTATATCTTGGGTATTTCATTACTTCGCCAGATAATTAATTATTTCGCAAGTTAATTTGGCGAGAGAGAGAGAGTTAGAACAATTGGTATGGTGTCAGAGACAAGCCAAGAGTTCATTTCTTATTTCTTCTAATTTCACGAGCAAATCAAATACTTCGCGAGAATTGGCAGCAACAGCAAATCGCCAAAAAGCTAAGTACCACTTCCTTGAATACTTTACTTATAGAAAATGAAAATTTTTGATTTATATTATCGCCGGATTTTAAAGAACATTTCTAAGATTTTTAATACTTCAAAAGATTTCAAAAACTTTTGATTCAATTTACCAAAAGTGATATAATCGCAAGATTTCTAAAATTTCTAAGATTTCAAAACATTTCAAAGAATTTTGATTTGATTGATCAGGGCGATATATTCGGAAAAATTTATAAATTTCAAAAAAGATTTCCAAAAATTTCTAAGATTTTTTATTTGACTTACCAAAAAAGAGATACAATTGCCAGATTTCAAAAATTTCAAAAGGTTATAAAAAATGAGATCATCGCAAAAAATTTCAAATATTTCAAAGATTACAATAAATGAGACTATCGCCAAGATTTCTAAGATTTCAAAAAAATTTGATTTCATTTCCAAAACAACGATATCCTCGCAAGATTTCAAAAGACTACAGAAAATGGAATTATCGCAAAAAAAAAAAAAAAAATCAAGATTTCTAAGGTTACAGAAAAAGAAATTATAGCCAAAATTTCTAAAATTTCCAAAATACGCGATACAATCGCAAGATTTCAAAGAAGATTTCAAAGATTTCTCTAGAATATTTCTTTTACAGAAAGAGATTTTTGGTTTAACAAATACGATAAAATCACAAGATTTCAAAGAATATTTCTAAGATTTCAAAAGATTTTAAAGAATATTTCAACTCACAGAAATGAGCAAAACAAATTTTTATAAGAGCTGCGAGTGTAATCGTGAGATTATTCAAGACTATATAAAGAATTGACAGAAATGAAAGAATGAAGAAACGCGAAAATATCGCGAGAAACGCGAATATAATTTCGCAGAGATTTAAAGAATGGGACAAACCTTTATGGCGTGCACCCTAGTTCGCGAATACAATTTCGTAAGAGGCAAATGTAAGACCTACAAGCACGTTATAAGGGGGGTATCTCTTTACATGATTCGGCGATAAGGTTATACCGCTACTGGAACCTGAATCATGCAGATGTTGGGGTTAAATAAAACCTATCTGGGAGAGAGATTTTGGATTTCCAGCTTTATAAGGTTATACCCTGGTTGGACGACCGAGGATCTCTTCCAAGAAGTGCAAAGTATGACCAAGGCGCCGAGGTACACGGTTTAGCCAAGGGTGCCCGGGACGGACGAACCTACCCTGGCCATCTTTGGTAAGTCTTGGCTACAATGCACTTGGCCTGAAGAAAACCCCACCTAGGGTGTAGTCTTGTAACTATAAGCCATATAGGCATAAAGGACAAGAGGCTACGAAAACAACTGGTTGTTGGTAAATCTGGATGGGAGGAGCTAGTCTTGTATGGCCGATGTGCCCTCCTTGAAGGGGCAACCAGGGGGAAGATAAGGGCGGCACCCTCCATTAGGGATCTGATAAGTGTCTTAAGACGGCAATGTCATGGGGCTCTAAGATTGCAAGATCATTTAGGCCTGTCATATTGTCGCGTAAATTATACATAGGCAAAAAGCCAAAAGAGAAAAAGTTAAGATGAGATCAATGGGTTTTTACATGAAAGTGTAAAGACGTCCTGCGATTTCATCGCAAGATGGCAATGTCATGAGACTTTGATCTCGCAAGAGAACTTAGACTTGTCATATTGTTGCATAACAGGCCAAAAAGCCTCAAGATAAAAGATAAGGCAAGATCAATGGGTCAATACATGCAAATGTAAAGACGTCCTGCGATTTTGTCGCAAAAATAAAAATTGGCGAAATAGGACCTTTAACTAGGAAGGCAAAATAAGACCAATAGAATAATCTCAAACATTAATTATTTTCTTGTAAGAATGCAGGAAAGATTTGTTCATCGCAAAAGAGAAAGCAAGTACTATTCAAAATCTCTCAGAAATACTATTCAGAGTTTCTCAGAAGTATTATTCAGAGTCTCTCAAGAGGAATGTCTACAATCTCGTAGCATTATTCACAATCTCGCCACTATTCATCGTCACTATTCATCGCAGCACTATTCAAAGCATTATTTCAGAATCTCGCGGAAACATTTAGAGCCTCGCAGAAACATTCAGAAATTCGCAGAAACATTCATAAATTTTCAGGCTAATTCAGCATATTGCAGAGGCAATTCGTTCATTTAACATTTTCTCAGGGATTCTTCCTTCATAGATAAAGAACAGAGGCAACTATGGATTACCAAGAAAACATTTCATGTTCTTTATCTTCTCGGCAAGAATCATTTCCAAAATGGACAGGGATTTTCACCAAAAAATGAAGCAATAATTTCACATGAACAGAGGCAAAAAATGGATACTTCTTATATTTAGAGGATTGTGTACTTCTTATACTTCTTCAAGGATACTTCATACTTCACGAGCACTTCAAGAGTTAATACTTCTTATTTACTTAACAAAGATATGGAAGTTCGCAAAAGAATAGAGGCAAGTATATACTTTTCAAATCCAGTATTCTTTCGCTCATTCCTTCATCAACAAAAATCAAAGACTATTACAACAACAGATTTTTTCTTAAAGATTACTTTTCAAGCAATATTCAAGAAAAAAGAGGCAAGATGTAGGACCAGAATATCGCCACAATTATATTCACGAGAGATTAACGACATCATGCGAGCTGATGAAAAATCTTCAACAACATTTCACGAGCATCACAAAATAATTCAAAGAATGACGAAGTTGACGATTGAAGAGGCATATTAGAAGAGTGTTGTTTCACGAGGATTACAAAAGTTGGCGAATATTAACATTGTAATTACCGCGATGAGATCGCAAAATAGATCCGAAAGAAGGGGAAAACTTAACTGTCACCCACTATGTAATTTCCTATATAAAGGGTTCAAGTAAGTCCAGAAAGGGATGATGTATTTTTTAGAGTTGAGAGAGTCTTGAGGAGAGAGAAAGTTTTAGGAGAGAGAGATATATTTTTCGAGAGAGACTTTTAGAGAGAGAAAATGTATTTTTCTTTATCATCTTCTTCCCCAAAACTAGATTTAGAACTCCATTAATGGAGATTATCAAATGTAAAATCAAATGTAAACTTTAACAATCATAGTAGAAAATCATGGATGTAGATCAAATTGATCGAACCATGTAAAAATCCGTGTGTCTATTTACAATTTTTATAATTTTAATTATCAAATTAGTTTAGATTAAGAGATTATTATAAAGATATTACAAGGGGTGTGTTGTGGGAAATCCTGCAACTACATATCTATCACTCAAAATTCTATCTACTTTATCTCCTATCTTGAGACAAAAGTCGTTTTGCTATATAGACTTAGATTATACACATGTGGATATTTCGAGCTAAGTATATGTCGCTTATTAATTTCTCGAAATATGTGTTGGTAAAGCTTTCGCTTTAACTAAGTTCATCTTTACCTAGTGACGAAAGTCATGTTATGTTTCAATCATTTTGGAAATTGCTCTGACGAAAAATAGTTCGTGAATAACAACTATATAACGCCCTCTGAGAATATTTCAATGATTGAAATGAGAGTTTAGACAATATAACCATTGGAGGATATAAGCATTGTTATGGTAAAACATATATGTATAAGTCCTTATTGCTTGAACCGAAGTTTGTGAACTTTGTTGATCAAGTAAAACCGGAGTAGTGCGTGAGCTCAGTCCACGAACTCAGCATACAAACTCAGTCCACGAACCCAGTCCGCGAACTGACGAAGTTCTCAAACCCGAGAATTTTTGCTGGAGTTTGTGAACTCCGTACGAGAAATTAAGTCTTCGAACTTGAGTAGGTTATGTCTAAAAACGATATTTGTGAACTTATCTTAATAAACTAAGGAATGCTATTGCAAACCGTGTATTTATAATTCATCAATCGATTCGAGTGAATCACTGTGACAACCCTGAATTAGATATTAATAGTCTGGACGGCCTTACCAATAGTAATTCATGATCTTTCCACACGAACATAAGTCCGCATAGCTCACGCTAGCCAGAAACGTCTAATTGGAAACATTATTAAAAGGAAAACCTCTTTTTCATATATATGAGTACTGAGTTTGACTTAAAAAGTTCTACTAATGAAATACCTCAGTTTTAACAAAGTTTTGATAAGAAAAATATTTGAAAAAAAGATACAAAATATCAATGTGATAACCTTGTACAAAAAAAATAAAAACAAAATCAACAAAAATCCACATCAAGGAAGAGATTCCACTTCTTCCCAGATACTGCAGCGAAAACTCACGAAAACCCCACAACTAGCCCATTGTATTATTCTGCTACCTGAAAGGGGAAAAATCAACACAAGGTCAGAGCCTTGGAAATTCAAGTTCACTCTCAATCCATCATATATACCGATAGCATATAAGATACAAATGTATAAAGGTAGTCTATATATTTTAACTACAACGAAATTAGATCAGAAATTCAACAATTCAACCAAACGAAAATACCGCTTACCTTCAGTAGTTCACAAAGATCACGCACACATTCGAGAATAAAAGATTTACATTTAATCCAGCGCCCACCGGTGCTTACAAGCTATATGATATAGTGTCCATGATCTCTTGGATTATCCAACTCATCTACTACCCACCGCGATACTCAGCCTATTTGAATAGACGAGGCCCTGCTCTCTTAGTAAGTAGATTCACATACAACATATCATTCATTAAGGATTTAAATCCTAACAATACTTAAACACCTTTACAAGACATTTTAGAAAGTATAGAATCAAGCACCTGCACTTCAATGCAACATTCACACTCACAAGAACAACAAGAACACAAATTACTTATCATAACACGCAACAATTCAGAACTATTCCATCAGTTTTACATCCACCACCTTAACTGGATCTATCACATTCTTCATGAATATTAATCTGATCCACCTGAAATTTATACCATATATTTATAGATATATCACAGATATTGTATCAAAATTTCATATAAAAGTAACGGTTAGAACCTAATTTACCACTGATTCTATAAGTTCATCTCAAACTGAAATTCTAAAAATTCACCTGAAAACTCAGTTGGTTGGGGTACTTTTCTAACTCATAATCAGGTGAAATTTTTACATAAACCTCATATACTAAATGGGTTACTCCCATTAAAAATTCAGGTTATTATATTTAGCATAACTATGTGATTTATGATTTTCAGAATTGCCTAATTACTGAAAAACTGCAGAACTAGTCTCTGAAACTCAGGCATTTATGTGGCCTCTCCGAGTCTGATCCTTTTGAATTTTGAATTTTTGGTTGTAGTTGCAGGAATTCCTACACTACACCCCTGATAAGATTCTACAGAAATTGAATTATGTTTGAGAATGAATTACGACACTTTTTTATTATTTTAACTTTTAGAATTCTTTACAAAAGACGTAAGAACTCAGAAGTACAAATTTTTTTCTAGAGTTTCTCTCTCCTCAAAATCTTATCAACTCTCCCAAAAGACATCATCCTTTTATGAACCTAACGAACCCTTTATATAGGGTTTTACATAGTGGATGACAGCTAAGTTTTCCTCCTTTTTCGGATATACTTTGCGATCTTATCGCGATTGTTATAATATTCTCTCTCGCAACATTGATAAACATCGTGGGATAAACATACTCTCTTTGTATTTCTTCTATCGTCAAGTTCTTTTGGATTCTTCTGTGACGCTCGCGAAATGTCGTTAAAGAATCTTCTGTGACGCTCGCAAAAGTGTTGTTAATATCGCACAAATAGTGTTGTAGCGATATTCTGGTCCTACATTTTGCCTCTTCTCATGTCTTTTCTGCGAAGAAGAGAAGATCAAGAGAACCCTTTAGAATGCTGTAACTGCTTATCTTTTCAGACTTCTCTGCTCTGACACGTTTATGTGTCCTTCGCCAGCTGTTTTCACGTATTCTTTCTTCTAATAAATTTTTGACACGTCTCTTCTAACCGCTGCGATCTGACCACCCACGTCTTTTCTTTGCATTAATTGTCTTCATCTTTTTCGAGAAATTTCTTCTTCTATAAATACTTCTCTCATTCCTTTCTTTTTCTCTTTTACTTTCTTCTTCTCTCTCTTCATAACCTCTCTGCACACATTCTTGTTCTTCGCGAATTGCGCTTCATTATCATTGTGATTTTTTCTTATCTTTCAATCCCTTTTGTTCATTCCCATACTTGAAAAATGGTTATCGCTGGTGCTAAAAACTTGATTGCTTTTGGTGAGATGCAAGTAAAACTCAGAGGCAAAGGTTTTAATCTATCTAAAATTCCAAATCATGATTCTAGATCTGAACTTACTCTTAAATTATTTACTGATGATCAATGTTCTCACAAGAAAGTTATAGTATCGCTAGGACAACTTGAAGACGGTCTTCCCATTCCTCTCTATGACCCAGAACTTCCGCTATTTTATCAAATAATTTCTGACAAAAGGTTTTCGCGAGCAATATATCAATTGGGTGGAAATTGTATCCGATTGTTGCT